>BIMT01000128.1:0-14606 GCA_005406065.1 Metschnikowia sp. JCM 33374
CTTCTTTAAACTCCACAAAAAGAGGCGATTTGACGAGTGCGTGTTGGCAGCAGATACTGTCAGGTACAATCCCCACCAATAACGCCCAGTCCTGAAGTATTATGGACCGGAACATTTGCAACATTTCAAGAAACTGGGGCTGTGCTTCATGTGCCCACGCACGGCTTCAAGCCACGTAAAAACCATCCTCGGCAATTCTTCAGGAACACGAATACATCGAGCAATCTCATAAGCCTCGTGTGCCATAAAGCCGGCAGAGCGGTTAATAGCTTCCAACACAGAAGACATGAGGGATTGTGGTTTCCTTTGCTTTCTCCCTGAAGACTTTGCCTTTTCGGTGTTGTTCCATCCATCCTGAGAGTTTTGGTCAGCATTGGAGCGAATTGCGTCACACACATTCAGATGAGGCCCAGAAAAGAACATCATCCTGGGTAAGTTCTTGCGCACAGGAAAATAGAACTTTAGCTTCATAGGAAGTGTCTTTATCGAAGGGTTTCCACCATCTTGACCAGTAAGCGGCCCAAATTGGCCGTCGAACTCAACCTGGTACCAGAGAGGTGAGGCAAACGCCGACACTAAACATAAGAGACCGTTTTTATGGCGGCAAACGCCCTGGGTGCCATCTGCTCTAACGTCTTCAAAGTTTTTCCCACCGGGTGCTGGAACCATAGAATAGGAACATTGCCATGCGATATATTAACGTTCTCATGGACCGCATTTGAAGGTAGTTCGTTCGTGATCCGACCTTGAATGGCAATTGCCAATCGAATAAAACATCAAGATGGTGTTCATGGCAGCACGGGTTTCGGGCTGGTTTCCGGCGGCGGGATTCCTGTGCATTTATTTATGCTTACGAATATAATGAGTTTGGAATTGGAGAGGATGAAAGTGATTTCTTGCTGGGAAGCATTGTCAGTAGGTGGAGGTGGGGCGGTGGCGTTTGCAAAGTGTGGGCTTTTCTCACAAAGTTAAGGGTAGTAGAACATCGTGGAGCCCCGAAAACCCCTTCTTACGTGCCGAAAATTCTCATCGCCGATCCCTTTTAGGAACTCCAGTCTCTTGTTCAAATATTAGGGAAACCATGTTTCGCAACCATTCCAGATACCGGGTGTACGGGTGTACGTCACGGAGCCGACGAAATTTCTTTCATATTTGCCGGTTTTTGTGGATTGGGGACATTATGTGGATCTATGGATGGCGTGGAGGGCGTCAAAGGGGAGTTTCACGTCCCAGTGGTTGTTTGAAACAGCACGGTCGGAAGCTTAACCACTGCTCATATACCGGTCACGAAGGCTGGCCTTCAGGCGATTTATAATTTTGGCACGCCTCTGGGTATACTGCCATACCTTGTCCTATGGTTAGAAAGAACAGAAAGTTCCAAGTCGGGTGAATCCAAAATAATGTGGGTGCAAAGTTCCGACCGTAGTTTGTTCCGAGAAGTGAATCTGCGCGACATTTTTGTCTTACCTTTACTTCACCAAGCAACTATGACATGGAGCAACCCACAGACACTATTTCAAAATAGAGTGTTTGTTATAAAAACCGAAAAGAGGCATATTTCAATGTTCCCCTATTTCAAGGTTCCCCTTAATGTTTAGGTATCCACCGGGAATTGGTGCTGGGAACTTTCCTGTCCTATAACAGCTGCTCCGCACCTTTCCTTAAAATCAAAGTATTTCTAGATTCCAAGAGCTTAATTGAAAATCAACACCAGCCGTAGAGAAACAGCCGAAAACCCCACACATATAAAACCCCCTCACTTCTTTAATGCTAATAAACCCCAATGTCGTACCGATTCCGCACTCCTCCAACGCTCAATTACGTTATCTCCTATCACCTTTCGTGAGAATACCCCCAAGCTCAATTGGCTCTTTCTATTATTTTTGTGGATGAACTTTCATATACCGAGTGTTTAAGTGTTCTCAGATATGTCCTTTTCCAGTGATTGCGGGCTCCTTCGTTGAAAAGTGTGCCAGTATCTAGAGGGTTATTGAAACTGGAAAAACTGCGCTGATTTTCCTCCCTGCCAGGACAATCTTTTCTGCACAAATTGCTTGATTTGACCTTTTCTTGCACGTCCTTTTTAGTGTTTTGGCAATACCAGATCCAAGAACACCATTGATTCCAAGCCCCGTAGCTTCCCCTTCAATGCACTTTACAAGGCACAATGTTCGGGTTATGCTTCGCACACGCGCACCCACCTTCGCCATTGCCACAAACACAAAGTCTGGCAAAAACCTATAAAAGAAGGCCTTTTGCACCATGGCAGATTTCGGGGCCCTTTTACTACTCCTCAGTGAGGAACACAAACACTTTGCTACTAACCAACTGCATACCCAGATCCTGACCCACGAGACGTTTAAGATCTGCACAAGAAACACAACTCATGACCGTATGTTAAATCTTTCAATAAAACCTTCAGCCTTTAATTTCCCACCAGCCTGCCTTTAAAGGAAAGCATAGAGCACAAACAGCTCGACTATGGCAGAGCATAATACGAACTTCCGCAAAATCATTTAACCAGAGTACAGCCTAACCTCAGCACGGCCAACCATAGCGCCATAAGTAAAACAAGCCCGCCATAAGAGAAAATTACCCCAGTTTGACGCAGACACAGAGATACTCCTATGCCACCTCCGCAGGCTTGTATACGGGGGCGACGAAGAGGACACGGACTTAGTGGATGAATACACTTCCAGCATCCCACACCACAAGCCTTCGCTCTACTCCTTTCGCGATAGGGATCGTTTGTATAATCCGTTGCTCAAGCAAGTCATACTGCTCCTTCTCAGACTTATCCCCACAGCACCACACTCATACGAGCTATTGCTCGACGCTCTTCTTGACCCATTGGACTTTGACCAGGTGTGCCTCTACTTTTATCCGCAACCGAAGGAAGTGAAAGAGGATTTGGCCAAAAGCGAGGCGTCAACACGGTACTTGTTGGAGCTTTTCCACCAGAAAGGCGCCGACGTCAGCTCGGACGACATGATGTATTTTGTGGCGGAATTTCAGCTATTCTACCCTCTCGTGGAATATCTCCTCGACCCCGATGTGGAAATTTACGCCATCATGGATTACAGCCCCAGCCTCTTGCAGGACTTCATGGCCAAACACCCTGATCTTATTACCGTGGAGAAGTTCGAGTTTCTCTCCAAATATACCCAGGATCAGATCCTCGAGCCGAGCCATTTCGATAAACACCTCCAGATATTGACGATGGTATCGGTGCTTGATTTTTCCAAACAGCCATGGGGCTCCAAACTATTTCAATACGACTTTCTGAGAATGTATGAACTTGACGATCCGGAATATGGCGACCAGTATTATGCGTTGGCGCAGGTCTACACACATTGGCTAGGCGAAGCGCCGTGGGCATGGTTGAAGCCATTTATCGCCGACTTGTTTGATTATGTAATCAAGAACTTTCCCAACAGAATGGCCTACCACACCGAAAACAGATATATCATGGCGTTCCAAGAGATTTTCCAGGACCTTTTGGGGTGTACCGGCGAAGCGTGGGAATATGCCGAGGAAGTGATTGCTCGGCCAGACTTCATGTTAGTGGATACGAACGAGCCCTCGAGCTGGAATCTTTTCAGTAACATTTGGCTCGCCAATATCCCCGAAAAAGAGAAATTCTTTAGTACCCACTTTGCCAGCTTGGATATCAAGTCGGGCTTGGAGTTTCCCTGCCAGTACATTCTTGCTCTTATGACGGACGAAGGATTTCTCCATATACTAATCGACAACAAATGGCTCGTGAGTGAGAATCTACGGTGCTGGGATGTAAAAGATATTGTGCATGCCTTGAAAAAAATGACCTACTGGGACTTTTCGGTCAGATATATGCTTACGGAGCTTTCGTTTTATGTGCTGAGCTACCTTCTCAAGATTGACCCGATAAAAATGACCTCCACCATATACATGTTCAGTCAGGTGTACTACCAAAAAAAGGCAATTAGAAATCTTCTTCGGGACCATCCGTCCTCTTTGGGTTCTTGGAGGGGTAGGATTGCTGAGTTTTCAAAGGAATTGGAAGCTGCAGAAAAAGGTACCTCGGGGAAGAGGAGAAGATCTTTTTCAGACGCATAGGATCTTTCAACGTGTGCAGCCATGCAACGTGTTTCTCGAAAGAGAGGAGAACTTGCACACTGGGGGCCCGGGAGTGCTTCATATGGCGTTGTCATGAATGTGCACATAACAAATGGCGAATTTCGACGAAGGGTGTAGGTATATTCAGGTTACAGGCTCCAGGTGAAGAAACCCAAAGGAAAAAGGAGAGAAAACTCGAGAAACACTGGGGAAAATGGGTCTTGCTGACAGTTACTATGATCACTAGGTTTTAAAGCTTGCACAACTTTGCCCTATAATAAAATGCAATATCAGATTACTGTAGTCCGTTGGCTTTGGGCGACTCCTTTGTCTACCACGGTGTTGGGCTTGCGTTAACAATTAACAACACGTTTTATTCAACTCGAACTATATTAATTAATAGGATTCTCAGTAAATGGCGAATGTCAAAAAACTTAATTCCTGCAAAAGAAAACAGGAAATCTTGGAGATTGGAATTCATCTTGACAAATATATAAATCATTGTGATAATGTATTTATTTCGTTAGGAGTTATACTCAGGCATGGGTTCAAGACAGAAACCTGTGGTTTTCTCTTGTTTTTGAAATCCAGTATTTATTATTCATTTTGAAAGTTAATACTCTTCATCAATTAATGAATTTTTGGTGATTATTTACGAACAAAAAACCAGCTGACTCTGCCCTACATGGAAGATGGATGGAGTAATGAAACCCGTTGGAAACAATACAACAACATGCAACGTAAAGTTATTCTTTGGGTGTTTCGTGGTTTACCGTAGCCGTCTCAGGGAAATACGCCCTGGGAGGTGTAAAAGAAGTATTCTGTTTCTGGAAGTTTCTTATCTTTGATTCAAGTTGCTGCTATTTCTTGACGTACTGGTGGTTTATTCTATACTATTTGACAAAAGGTTTTGGGATAATCAAGAGCACTGATTTCCACCCGGTGAACTCTTGGCCTTAGTCATAAAAGAAAAGACTTATCCATGAGGTCTTTGATGTGTGGAAATCATGGCTTCATTGGGAGTCCAGGAAAGTAGATCTGTGAAAGGGCGAATTTCACTGGGTGGGCTCTGGAAATCAGACGAGTTTACATTCTTCGATCGAATGATGATATAGGCCAGGTGAAGAGAACATATCTCATAATCCTGAAACTTTCAGGAATCAAAATCGGTCAACATGTTCAAGATTCGAAAACCTTGGGTTCACTACACGGTGGTGAAAAGGCCAGAGAGTCCCCGTTCCACTGCCAAAGATGGATTCCTTAGACTTTTATACATATTAGGGTTCCTATGCCGGGTGAGTGCCATTGTTGGGTATCTCAGAGAGGAGGTCTCAGTATATCTTCATTTTTCCCATAAACACAAGCAAAAGATGGTGCCACTCTAATGTCCTCCTCTATTTTGAAAAATCTTACAATGTTTTGTGTCAGTCTTTTTTCCCTACGAAAAAGCCCGGAAGAGGAAATTGCGTCACCGGTTAAGGGTACGCGGGACACCAATACGCAACGTAGATACCGATAGCTAATTTCTCCCGCCAGGGCATTCTCGGGAGAGCCACAGGCGGTCCTTTGGGCTATTACAACCGACTTTTTAAAATGGCGTCAGCATATTCCGTGCCGAATTGGCCCAAGAATGTGAAAATCAGAGACCCCCACGCTATAGCCCTAGACATTTCGTGACCTGTGACAAAACAACAACAACACAAAAATAACACACAAATAACACAAACATAACACACAAATAACATTTCTGGACGTTTTTTTCTCTTTTTCATCAACACAGGCCGTCGCTCGTTACTTTTCAAGCATCAGACTACAGTACAAAACATATAAAACACCAGCTGTATAAAATTCCACCACAAGCCCTTTTGCTATGACGCCAAGGCACGCCACACTTCAAATCCAAAACTGTGGAGATAAGATACCGTGCACGCAACCAAACCCATGGGTGCAAATCTATGGGACACCCCGTTGCAACGGAAGACTCTGCATCAAGTTGCTCTCAATATAAAAAGGAGATGCCCAACACATTTGTAGCCCTATCATTACCACATCATAAACCCCGTGAAACAGTTCTTCAACCCAAGAACAACGTCCAAAGTTTTACACCGTCTCTATTCAAAAGCCATCAAACATTAAAATGTCGCCTTCTATTGCCGAATCGGCTCCGGCTGATTTCCAAGCACCTGTTACTCAAGACTCCGCCCAAGACTATGCTTCTATCATCAACAAATTGAAGCCCTTGAATGTCGTCGGTGGGGCCGAATACAGAAAAGCCGCCAAGACCGGGGCTGGTGCCTCGTGGCTCGAGAATTTACCCGAATCAACCCGAAACAGATTCGAAAAACACCGCATTGATTTGTCCAAAGGGTACCCTAAAGTCCCCGAAAGGGCCCAGATTCCAACATTTCTCGACGAGGCCTTTGCCGTCCGCAACAAAGAGTACCCTTATATGGAGAGAGGCAAGAATGCTGACCCCAAAAAAACCGCCTTGTTGGGTGCAGCCAAAGAAGTGAAACACTTGACTGCGCACATTGGGACGGAGATTGTTGGGTTGCAACTCGCCGACTTGGACGACAGGCAAAAGGACGAGTTGGCCCTTTTGATCGCCGAAAGAGTTGTGGTCTTTTTCCGGGACCAGGACTTGGCGCCCCAGAAACAATTGGAATTGGGAAAGTACTGGGGCCAGGTGGAAGTGCACCCTCAATTCCCCCGGGTGCCTGATACCGTCGATGGCGAAGATGTGGCGGGGATCAGTGTGATCTGGCAAGACTACTCCAAGGAATTCTTTGGCCTTCCTCTTAGTTTCAGAGACAATAGTAAGGGCAACAGCCAATGGCACGCGGACTTGGTGCATGAGTTCCAGCCTTCTGGAATCACCCACTTGCACAATGACGCCATCCCTGACGTTGGAGGCGACACCTTGTGGTCCTCGGGCTACGCCGCCTATGATAAGTTGTCGCCCGCATTCCAAGCCTTCTTGGACGGCAAGACTGCCATCTACCGCTCGGCCCATGCGTACATTGACCGGGAGAATCCGTTGGCCGGTCCAAAGCACATTGAGAGAGAGCATCCGCTCGTTAGAACCCATCCGGCCACCGGGTGGAAGTACTTGTTTGTCAACAGAGCCATGACCTCGCGTATTGTTGGAGTGGAGCCGGTGGAGTCGCAGCTTGTTTTGGAGCATTTGTTCAATGTGTATGAGAAGAACTTGGACATCCAGGTGAGATGGAACTGGACGTCCAAGCCGGGCTATGGCACCTCGGCGATCTGGGACAACAGAATTGCCAACCACAACGCAGTGTGGGACCATGAGGGCAAGCAATCCAGACATGGTACACGCGTGACGTCTTTGGCGGAGATTCCGTACTTTGACCCCAGCTCGAAGTCGCAAAGACAGGCCTTGGGCTTGGACGAGTAAACGGATGGGAACCTATTGTTTAGGGTAAGGGTGTGCGATTCCAGCCGCAAAGCCCGTCGATGCTGTGCATTAAAAAAGGTGGAAATACTCATTTTTTAATCAGTTTTTAGTCATGACTTTGGGTTTCAGGTGGTTTGCCTGCGGGATTCAGGTTTGAAGCTATCTGATCGTTCCGGGCCGGGCGGATGGACTTTCCAGTACTCGCCCGTTCTCTCATGCTGGTGAAGCGAGGTGGGTTGGGACACCCTAATGTTTCCGATGGGGGCAGTTGATACGGGTTGTTCTTCCTGTTGACTTCACAACCCTGGAATGATTCATATCGATGTTCTTTAGTTTTAGAAGAGAAGTTTAAGGAATTTCATTGTAAAGATAACAAAACTGGCACGGGCGTAAAAGAACTGCCCCCTTGTACCGCACAACCAGGTAGGCGTCAACCAGATAGGCGTAAACCAGATAGGCGTAATGTCTATATAGCACAGGCGGGACTGGTCTAATAAGAGTCTTGCACCTTTACTTGACTCTCTTCCGTCGGTATCTAGGCACGGACGAATTATTTGTGCCGAAACCGCTTAGTTTATATTTCCACACCAGCTCTTATTACTACGAGAAAACAATTCTGCTTGAACAACAAGAAGCACCTGCTTTGCGCACTCCAGACGTTTCCATTTTGGCCATGCTAATCGCTTTCCTGTTGCCAGTAACTCTAGACACAATCATCTTGAAGACGAAGCCATATTCTATTAATCTGAAGACATGTAAATGCATATGAGTATGACCGATGGTGTCAATGCAAAGTCAGGAATGCAACCCGTTGGGCAATATGTGGGTAGGACAAACCATCCGAATAAGAAGGAAAAGACGTTGGTTAAACATGCAATTGACTTGGACACTGCTCATCAAATCATTTGGCAGTATCCGCGGCCCAGAGTTTCTCGGCACGACCTAACCAGAATTGGTTATTGTCGTCAATTATATCGGCCGTGTACTGCAACTCGCGGAAATGCTTGGATATGCTGTTGAACAATCCCGCCGCAAATGTTTGGATGAAGAAAATCTGTCCCTCATGAATGTTGGGACACATGTCACGAATCTCGTCCAAAGAAGAAGGCAACTTGGGGTAAACAACATCGCCGAACGCTGTTGCATTGGTCTGGAGTGCCTTCTCAAGACTTTGGACGTGCTGGGTGCTCGTGGTTTGTGGGGTTTACCGGATGCCAGTTTTGGCAGCGTGGCCTTTCCCCAACTTGAAGAAACACAACAAGATTGTGGACTCCCCAGTTGAAAGAATATCCCCACTCCCGGGGCCCACGACACTGGGTTAAGGGAAATTCAAAGCGGCCCCGGAAGAAATCGGGCTGAATTCAGGACTAATGTACGTGCACGTGTAGGAGAGTTCCTCTCGCCAATCCTAATGTTCTGGTGTACTGCTGGACGTGACATGCGTTCTCGATTACACATGAGGTACCCAGGAAAGTCCTAAAGTGGAAATTCAAAGGAGGGAAACAACTGAAACTGAAGTTTTGAGTGTTTCTTATGTCTTTTGAAGTTTGGGCTGCCTTCGGAAACTCGGTTTCCTGTTTTGGATTGTGCTGGCCAATTCATCCAGACTCAACTTACTGGCCAAGTTCTGTCCGTAATAGTGAATATACATACATTCATGACCCACAGAAATAGTACGAATACCTTTTATCCACTGTGATGCGGAACAATGAAGAACAATGCTAGAACATTCACACTCTTATAACACATCACGTACCCTCTATGTTCGAACCCTTGTATATGACCGTGGCACTATGTAGCATCACTCAGGCCTCAAAAGTAGTCCATTTTCCTTATGATGTGACTGCAAGCGAATACTCAATACTGTAGAAACGCTGGTCCATCTTTCCCTGTGTGGTGTGCTTAGGGATCACCCCGGCTTTTCAAAACTTTGTAGATCCTGGATTGGACGATACTCCTCAACCTTAAGGTAGGTTCTCAAAACAAGCTTATTTGTATAAGTGAGCAATTTGTGCGTTTATGGTCACCTTAGCACCGGGATACAGGGACCGTCTCCGAAACAATCAAGCTTGTGATTTGCACTATTCAGAACTTGTTGGATCCACTGAAGCCCGAAAATACGCACAAGACCCGGTGAAGCCCACTAGATGCACCCCCTATTTCCATGGTACCCCGAAACGGAAGTATTTATCAAAACTAGCACTTCGTTGACACCCTGATGTGTAAGCCTCAAGAGGTTAACCTTTTTCATCAAAGTCGCCTTATACTAATAAAGTATATAGAGCAAGTCTGTGGAGTTGGTGACCTCACCTAGTAAATAGGAAAGTAAATGGCTTGAAGCATATGCTAACCATTTTTTGATGCCATACTTCAAGCTGAAATACCTGTCGAAATGAGCCTTGCTTCTTCGATCTTCCGGGCAGAAGCTGGCGCTTGGTTCTCTGTTGATTTTTTGAAGGGTCACTATCTTCCAAACCCCGATTGATACATGCTGGTTTCATCAGGTAACATTTGTATGACGGTAGATTTCGTGCGTGTATGGAAACCGGGTGTAATATATCACCCCATTCAAATTCCGTTAAAGAATATTTTAATTTGAAATTAATTCACTATTGGGAAATGGCTGGGTATGCCTAGGTGCACCTCACTGGGAATCGACATACGTTGACGGAGGTCTTTGGGTGGTTATCAATCCCGCCAATTAAAGTGATGTAAATCATCCTCCAGTTGCAGATCCTGTTTTTCCACCTTGCATTTCAGAAGGTTTTGCGTTTTGTTGCCCTGCCGCTTTGAATATGGACCATTTAACAATTTGGTTGTATTGGAAGCCCAGCCGTGAGTGCAATTGACCACTTAAAAATTTCTGGCGCCATTGAGGCTTCACATCTGCTTAGTAAATTCACCCTTTCAGAATGCCCAATGGCCATTTGGCACCCTTCTTCCAGTTACCCTACTCGAGTTTATATAATATGCATACCATCCAGCACATTGCAAGTTCAAAACTAGCCACGTTGTATACTCATACCTGTCTATGACAAAGTATATTCCAACGCCACGGCCAGAATATAACCGGTTTATTGCCGAGACTGTGCTTAAAAGTGCATGAAAGCCTTTGGATGCACACCAAACCCGTCGAAATAGTGGTGAATCCGGAATTGCTGAAACATAAGGAGCTTCCTTGGCATGAATCATTTTAATTTCACATCTGATGAAACTGTACATCGACTGTACCTGGCCCACGCATGAAATATTTATGGGCCCAATATCGCTCAAAACGAGTTCCCTCTGGATTCTCAAACACATCTTCGACTGCATTTTGATCATCATGGCCATTTGAGTCAGGAAATATCAACTGCAATGTCATACTTTTGTGCTGCAGCTTGCGCAACTTCTAAAGCGAATATAGCATTCTCTGGGGCAATTTGCGCTGTTAAATCAACGTTTAGGCAAGGTGATGCCACACGAGCAATGCTTGCTCCTGTTGTAACTCTTCATGACTCGTTCTTCTCTTGTCTTTAACGCACTATTTCCTTAAGAAGCTTTCTTCGTCCGCTTCTCTTGCCCTTCGGCGAATTCCTGTTGAATGCCGCCGCTTTCTTCGGCGTATTTTCTCTTAGGTCTCTTCTTGGCAGCCAATTTTTGACGGAGTGCTAAATTTTCCGCCAAAAGATCTTTAATGCGTAAGGAATTTGTGGTAGTAATCCGACAAAAAGCGTCCTCTAACTGACCAAGAAATGTGTCTTCAGCGCTAGATGTTGCTTTGAATTTAGCTCGTCTCATGGCTTTGACTATCGAGGAGACGTTATCGAGAGGCTCAGTGTCGGAACTTTCCAGGGCACTCGATTGAGTGTGGTAGTCTGAACTTTCCAGGATACTGGCTTCATTTCGGGATTCTAAACTTCTCAGGGTGTTTGCTTCATTTCGGGATTTTGAACTTCTCAGGGTATTGGCATCACGGGTCTCTTTGCAAAATTGACTAGTATTTTCCACCGTAGCCGTGGGTGGGTTTCTTGTGACGTTATCTATAACTCGCTGAGCGTCTAGTGGCTGAAGGCCAGCTTTGGCAAAGCTACCCAAGATGACCTCAGGCGTGAAGGCCCCTTGACGAGCTGCCTGATAATGGCGGATAAATTGGTTGTTGGTGATTGGTGCTGAAGCGTCTTTGAAAGGCCGCGTTCTCTTGTCTCCACAAGTTTTCCAATTCAGCAAAGCAAAGGACATCAAGCGGCTGTAAAATATGAGACGAGTGCGCAGGCAAGCAGAGCATAATGATGTTATTTTTCTTACAAAGCTTGCAAAACTGTGGAGAATAATGGCTAGTGTGGCCATCGCAAACCAATAGCACATACTCTCCATGGCGGTTACTCGCCACATGCGGTATAAACATCTTCTCGAGCCAGTTTAATCCAACTTGATCATTCGTCCATCCTGTAGGGCTGCAATCGTACCTCCAATCCGCATGGAGGGGCAAATCTTCAATCCAACACCTCAGTATTGACTCGCCCTTGAATAAAATATAGGGCGGCAATGCCTCGCCCGCCGTATTGATACACTCGAATGCTGACACCCAGTCGCTGTTGTCAAAAATCTGTTTTTGGGAACTATGCCGAATTTCGGTGCTTGTAAGCACCCTCAGTTGAGTGGCTTCGCCTATTTGGAAAGCAATTTCATCAAAATTGTAGACGTCTGAGTGATGGATGTTGAATTGGGCAATGTGGGCTGCAAAAAGGGCGATCCATCTCTCAATAAGCTCCGTAGACTGAGCAGCAAAGCGTTTTGCACCCAAGTTCTGGCCCACAATAAGTCTCAAATCGGGATATCGAGTCATGAAGTTCTTGAACCAAGACCGGCCCACAGTGACTTCAGAGTCAGGCATTTTGTTCTGATATATCGCACTTGCTAGTTGTATGACCTCCACTTTCAGGTAACGTCTGTTCAAGGACGCTGCCTTGACTAAGTACGATTTCAAATATTCTTCCTCGGCAGGCTCAAACTTTCTCCGCCCAGCATTCCCTTTGACCATGGCCTCCCTTCCCAACGACCTGTGCCCAAGTTTCAGGTAGTTCACGTTGTACTCTTTTGCCGCAGCACGGATGCTCAATTCCTGGGTTTTCATTGCCAACAACGCTTGTTGTAGGCGCTCCTCGTTCTTGATGGCGACGTCTTTCGACTAAACGGAGGGTCTACGATTTTTCAAAAAAGACAAGTCTTCCGCCGTCGCTTCAACGTCCAGCGGCTCCAGATACCTCTGCTCGGTACTCGAGTGAACGTCTTGCGACGCATTCGCCACCCCAAATAATGATCCAGGCGGCGGGACATTTGCAGCTGTGCTATCTGTGGACTCGTTCACGGTGCCATAAACAATCCCGGGCTCGATAGACAATAACGCTGAGTGAAAGACATCGTCAGTGCCAATTTTTGAATGTGTAAGATGTGCAAAAACACAACTTGCTCCAGAAGAAAAAGAGAAAAAAAGAATATTTACAAGCGCTGTTCATCAAAAAACACGAAGTAGCGCATGAAGTGAAGCGCGTCGGTGCATAACGCATTTCGGACATTTCCATTTTAGGTAATGCCATGGAAGCAAACGCCTGGCTGTTGCAGGTTTTCCCCTGCACGCGCATTTCATAAATAAACCGTTTCGTACGATTGTACCAATAAACAGACCCTAGATTGTCCTAGCGAAAAATGGTGTCTTCAAAATTTTTTTTTTCCTCGTAGCTCGAAAAGTGAAATCGCCTCGTAGGAAAAAAAAAATCACCGCGTGAACAATTAAAATCTCTTGTGTTCTGTTTTTTTCCTCCACTCAAAATGAATTCTCACCTAAATTAAATTTTTGTCGCCTCTTTAAATCACGTGCCGCAAAAGTGAATTCTGGCGACAAAATGAATTGGCTCCTCCTGACTTTTCAGTTCATCCATGACGCAGATGAAGTCTCCTCTTTGAAAACGCATCCGTCTACGATTTTTTAAAGAAGGAAATAATGCTTCAAAGAAAACTTTAAAACATCTTTCATTCAAAAGAAAAATGTCCTCGTAAACCATCCTCATTTCAAAAATATCCTCATTTCAAATTTACAAACGCTCTCTGGTAAGGATCCCACCGATTTGTAATTAAGTCTGGATTCTGCTGTCCAAACTTTCCATTATTAGCTTCCACACCACTTTTCAGGTTGACCTTTAGGTTTTGGAGGACATTTTTGAATAAAGAAACGCTAGACGTATATGCATACACCAAAAGCCCTCACCACTACTCCTCAGAAATTTCGCTTTATCGGATAACCATTAAAAAACTATGGCTGTCAACAACTGTATCAAACTAAGCCACGTGGCGAAACGTGAAAATAAGACTTCCATTTCAAAAAATTTCCGCTGCATACAAACGTCCGAAACCCCGAAATAATCTTCATAATTATGGATCATGACTCAATGAAGAAATTCCAAGTTGCTGATGCTTGTTGAGCTGTTGAACTGTACATGATATCTATAGATAGTGAAGCACGAAACGGCAAAATTATTTGCTTTTCAATAGATTTAATATCCTGAAAACATGATATGAGGTATATTACTTTCATCTATTTGTGAAAATAATTTATTTTTTAATGACGATTTGTATTTGAAATGAGTGGCCATTTTTTATTTTTTGAAATGAGGATGGTTTTACGAGGACATTTTCTTTTGAAATGAGGGACATTTTACTCTTGAAATGAGGACATTTAAGAAATGGACATTTTACTTTTCAAATGAGGATGGTTATGAGGACATTTTCTTTTGAGTATTTCCTTCTAAAAATCATCGACGGATGCGTTTTCTTGTAGAGGAGATTTTATTCTGCATCATGGATGAACTGAAAAGTCAGGGAGGAGACAATTCATTTCGCGCCGAGTGAATTCACTTTGCTGCGTGACGATTAATTTTTTGAGGTCGACAAATAATTTAATTTAGTGAATTCATTTTGGAGGAGGAGCAATATTAAGAACACAAAGGTTTCAATTGGTCACGGTGTTTTTTTTTTTTCCTACGAGGCGATTTTCACTTTTCGAGCTACGAGAAAAAAGTTAAAGAAGACAATTCATTTTTCGCTGGGACAATCT